>BSBM01000127.1:23920000-23927500 GCA_027924585.1 Larix kaempferi | reverse complement strand
GGAATGATCCATCCTAAGGCTATCTTTATTGGAACATTTAGTTGTACGTTGATTGTTTGGACAACACTTATCATCTAAATTTTAAGTAAGATGTTGATTTCATCACCACTCTATTCATAAATGTGATTCTTTTGAATGTATGAGGAATGTCATCTATATTCATATTGATTGTTGTTGGTCATATTAATCATAAACAATTTTAAGTTATACTCTAGAACCATAAAATAATTTATGCATTTTCGTCATCATCATTGTCATCATTGTCATTATCCTTTTCCTCCTCCTCCTCCTCCTTCTCCTCTTCATCATCCTCCTCTTCATCAATATTGTCTTCATCAACCCTGCAAGCCAAAATTGATGGAATAAATATCTTTCATTTTAAACAATAAGAAGTACATTAAAAAAAATGTTTTTCATAGCCATCAAAACATATTATTTTTAATTTGTTGTTAATACATGGTCATTGTTGCCTCTTCCAAGAGGTAGGGGGCCCTCCAGGTCATCCCGGGCTCCAGGATGGCGACTCCTTGTGAAGTCCAAGCACCTAGAGCCCCCACCATACCTTCGCACTACGCATTGAATACAACTAGAGAGGCCGGCCCATATAAACTCTTACAAACAAGACTCCGCTGCCAATGTGGGATAAATCCCCCCCAAAAAATCAATCGCTACCGTCAAATATTTTGATCAAATGGTTGCCGAGTCTTCTCCATTTCTCCTGCACAATCATGGGAAAGATCACAGATCTGTGCTATGTTTTTGAAATGCCTGCAACTACCTGAGATAAATCTGCAACTTCCATCTCATCTAGGGATTTTCAGGCCCATCTGATCAAGGGATTTTGGGCGTATGTATTTAGTTTCAGTCCGGTCTTGTCTAGGGATTTTCAAGGCATGCCAGAATATGAAAATTTGTGGTTTTGATTCAGAAAACTCTATCCTCTATGCTTAAAATATTTCGTTCTGTCTTCTATGCTTAAACTATGTCCTCTATGACTAGGAGAACACCGAGATTGAATACAATGTGTATTGAGATAGTTGGATTTGAACATGTAAAGGAGTTGTATGCATAGGATAAGGACTCACATAGACTATGGAAAGGCGCAAAAATCTAGTGCCACAATATGGGTATGAAACTATATTGTTTTCTCCGAGATTGTTAGTTGTTTAGAGGAAGATAGTTGTGTATACCTGAAACTTCATTATGTGAAGTTTGATAAGACCAAGTATTGTTGCAAGTAGAATTTGCATCCAAAAGTTCATAAGTAGATTGATAAGATTTTCCATATGTAGCTCTTACAATCCAATCCAATGCCAATATTTTCCTCCAAAATGTATATCAATGAAACATAGGTCTCCTTTGTCTTCATAAAGAGTAGATATTTCCCAAGCAACATTGTCTCTAAGGAAGCATGAATTTTCCAAACAATCGAACATAGATATTTTTTCCTCATTTTCATCTCCATAAGAACCTTCTTAAAGCCATTTCCATTTTTTAATTATGATGATAAAGGTAAAAGGAAACAAATTGTTAGTTGATAGGTCCTATCCAAGATGCTAAGTTTACTTTCTAGAGATATATCTCCACAATATTCCTTTTGTAATTTACTTTCAATCTTACTTAATAATATTTGTTGAACTAATGAGACAATGACACCCACAAGGATACTTAGGTATCTAATAGCTTTCCCTTGTTGGGTGATTTTTCATTCTGTCATATCCCTCTTCCTAATCAACATATTCATCATCGTCATCATCATCATCTTCATCATCGCCATCATCATCATCTTCACCACCACCACTATCATCATCATTATCTTCATCATCATCATCATCATTATCATCATCATCATCAACATCTTCATCATGATCATCATGATCATCATCACCATCATCCTCACCCTCATCCTCATTATCATCATCCTCATCCTCATCCTCATCCTCCTCCTCCTCCTCCTCCTCCTCATCATCATCATCTCCTCATCCTCATCCTCATCATCATCGTCCTCATCCTCGTCCTCATCCTCATCCTCATCGTCATTATCATTGTTCATCATAATCATCATCTTCTTCACCTTCATCTTCATCATAATCATCATCATCATCATCATCATTATCATCATCATCATCATCGTCATCTCCCTCTTCCTAATCAACATCTTCATCATTGTCATCATCATCATCTTCATCATCGCCATCATCATCATCTTCATCATGATCATCATCTTCATCACCACCATTATCATCATCATCATCATCATCATCATCATCATCAACAACAACAACATTTTCATCATCATCATCATGATCATCCTCATCATCCTCACCCTCATCCTCATCCTCATCCTCATCCTCATCCTCATCATCATCATCATCCTCATCATATTCATCATCATCATCATTTTCGTCATCATCATCATCATCCTAGTCATCGTCATCATCCTCCTCCTCCTCCTCCTCATCATCCTCATCGTCATCCTCATCATCATCGTCCTCATCCTCATCCTCATCATCACCATCGTTGTCGTCATTATCACCACCACCACCACCACCACCACCACCACCACCACCATCATCATCATCATCATCATCATCATCATCATTGTCATCTCCCTCTTCCTAATTAACATCTTCATCATCTTCATCATCGTCATTCTATGGCTAATTCCATCTCGCATCCCAAAGGCCGCCAGGGACACCTATTGGATACCTATTGGGGGCATAGAATTCCAACTGTGCAAGAAAACTGGGTTCCGGGAAGTCCTGCAAGTGTGTCTAGGAAGGTTCCAGCTGAGAATGCTAGCCATAAGTCGCCGATCAAATATTTTGCAAAGTTGACCCCCATGTGAAAAAATTGCGCACTCCCTTACTGAGTAAAACCCTACTTTCCAAAATGGACCTAAAATATGACACCTTGTCCATGGGAATAGAGGAGAGGGGCACCGCTAGCACTATCCCGATGTCCTAAATCCAACAGAGTCGACGGTTTTTCGATCCGAGCCACGGTCGTCATTTTATGGCTTGTTCCAATTCTCATCCCAAAGGCCTTTAGGGACACCAGTTGGATACCTATCGGGGCCATAGAATTCCAACCGTACAACAAAACCGAGTTCCGAGAAGTCCTGCAAGTGTGTCTAGGAAGGTTCCAGCTGGGAACTCTATCCATAAGTCCTCAGTCGATGATTTTGCAAATTTGACCCCCATGTGAAAAATTGCACACTCCCTTACTGAGCAAAACCCTAGTTTCCAAAATGGACCTACAAGTGATGACGTGGCATGTATGATGATGTGGCATGTGTAATGAAGATAGAAATACACATGATGGTGTTCTAGTGCAATCATTAAGTCAATGTTGCAATCTGACATCATTCTTGAAAAGTTTGGCAAGTTTGTGAAACTTTGGAAATTGACTAAGTATGGAAAAAGTAGTAAAAAATGCTCTTAGATAATGCCTGCCATAATTCATGGTTTGAGAAAAATGCACACACCATCATTTCATGCTATAGCTCGTTGAAGTGGCTATCTATTCATGGTCTCAGTTCTCCATAATCATGTCCGAGGAGAAAGTGATAAGTATGCCAAAATAGGGTTTCAGGATAAACTTTGGAGAAGTTCTTGAAAATGGCTAAGTGATGGAAAACTAGTCTAGGTGGGCTTGGGAAAATGCCCTCCATAATTCATAGTTTGAGAAAAATGCATGTACCATCATATCAAGATATAGCTTGTTGAAGTGGATATCTAACCATGGTCTTATTTTCCCATAATCATGTCTAAGGAGGAAGTTATAAGTCTTCCAGAACAATGTTTCATGATTTTTTGCACCAGAGGGAGTAAGACTTCCTAAGTGGCCTCAGTAAAATGACCACCATAATTCATGGGTTAAGGAAAATTCCCGCCCCTTCCTGTCAGGATGTAGCTTGTTGAATAAGATATCTAACCATGGTCTCATTTATTCAAAAGAGTGCTCTATGACAAAGTTATAGGTCTGCCAAAACAGGGGTTCAGAATAAACTTTGGAGAAATTCTGAAAAATGGCTAAGTGTTGGAAAATATGGTCCAAGTTGCCTTGGAAAAATTCCCACCGTACATCATAGGAGAATGATAAAAAATATTTGGAAGCACCAGGATGAAGCTTGTTGATATTTCTACCTTAATATGGTCTCAGTTTGTCTTGAGATTATTTGAGGAGGAAATTATAAGTCTGCCAAAACAAGGTTTCAGGCTGTTTTGCACCAGAGGGAGTAAAACGGCCTAAGTGGCCTCAGTAAAATGACCACCATAATTCATGGGTTAAGGAAAATTACCGCCCCTTCCTGTCAGGCCGTGGCTTGTTGAATAGGCTATCTAATTATGGTCTCATTTATTGAAAAGAGTTTTTTATGAAAAATTTATAGGTCTTCCAAAACAAGGGTTCAGAATAAACTTTGGAGAAATTCTGAAAAATAGCTAAGTGTTGGAAAATTGGTCCAAGTTTCCTTGGGGAAATGCTCGCCGTACATCACAGGAGAATGATAAAATATATCTGGAAGCACCAGGTTGAAGCTTGTTGATCTGTGTACCTTAACATGGTCTCAGATTGTCTTGAGAGTGTCTGCGGAGGAAGTTATAAGTTTGCAAAAACAAGGTTTTAGGTTGTTTTGCACTAGAGGGAGTAAAACTGCCTAAGTGCGTTCAGTAAAATGCCCTCCATAATTCATGGGTTAAGGAAAATTCCCACCCCTTCCTTTCAGGTTGTAGCTTGTTGAATAGGATATCTAACCATGGTCTCATTTCTTAAAAAGAGTGCTTTATGACAAAGTTATAGGTGTGCCAAAACAAGGGTTCAGAATAAACGTTGGAGAAATTCTGAAAAATGGCTGTGTTGAAAAATTGGTCCAAGTTTCCTTGGGGAAATGCCCGCGTACATCATAGGAGAATGATAAAAAATATCTGGAATCACCAGGATGAAGCTTGTTGATCTGTATACCTGAACATGGTCTCAAGTTGTCTTTGAGAGTGTCTAAGGAGGAAGTTATAAGTATGCAAAAACAAAGTTTCAGGCTGTTTTGCACCAGAGGGAGTAAAACTGCCTAAGTGGCCTTAGTAAAATGCCCTCCATAATTCATTGGTTAAGGAAAATTCCCACCCCTTCCTATCAGGATGTAGCTTGTTGAATATGCTATCTAACCATGGTCTCATTTCTTCAAAAGAGTGCTTTATGACAAAGTTATAGGTCTTCCAAAACAGGGGTTTAGAATAAACTTTGGAGAAATTCTGAAAAATGGCTAAGTGTTGGAAAATTGGTCCAAGTTTCCTTGGGGAAATGCCCGCCGTACATCATAGGAGAATTATAAAAAATATCTGGAAGCACCTAGCTGAAGCTTGTTTATCTGTCTACCTGAACATGGTCTCAGTTTGTCTTGAGAGTGTATGAGGAGGAAGTTATAAGTTTGCCAAAACAACGTTTCATGTTGTTTTGCACCAGAGGGAGTAAAATTGCCTAAGTGGCTTCAGTAAAATGCCCACCATAATTCATGGGTTAAAGAAAATTCCCGCCCCATATGGTCAGGCTGTAGCTTATTGTTTTGTCTACCTAACCATGGTCTCATTTTGTATTGAGAGTGTCTGAGGAGGAAGTTATAGGTCTACCAAAACAGGGTTTTCGGCAGTTTTGCAGCAAGTTCAGTAAAATGCCCACCTAGGGAAAATGACGATGAGTATTAGAGTGAAATAAGCTTAGGTGTGCTCATTGAGGTGTACTACATCATCTAGTGGCATTGGTCCAGGATTTTGGTGAAATAAAAAATCCACATTAGAAATTGCACAAATTGTCTAAGTATAAAATTACTGGTAAAACTGCCTAAGTGACCTTTGTAAAATGCTTGCCATTTTCCTAGTCTAGTCTTGAATGTGCACTACTTCCAATAGATGTCCAAGTGTCTACTACAATTACATATAAATTATAATCAAGTCATTACCACAAAACCATGTGAGTATCTCTCTTTAAGAATTTGAACCTTATAAAGTTGAGATAACATTTTTCGAATTATTTTCATAGAGTATGTCATTAAGGCATGACCAATATCCCATCAATATTATTCAGGATGCAAATTTATTATCATATTGAGTAGTCCACTTAACACTCATTGCATCGAGTGAGTTGCAAAAGCTTTATCTCAACAATAAATTTACAAATAACTTCTCTAAATCATCGTAATATTTCTCAAACTTTCATACCTCAAATTTTTGCATGTGGAAAACATTTTCATTTTGAAAATTCCATGCTCACTACTTTCAAAGCATTCCCTCGTTGATGTTCCTCCTCAACATGTGTTTCTAAAAAATCATCTTAACCTAGAGAAACATGATCTCCACATTTTTTTACTAAGCAATGTACCTCAATCTATATAAAATTTATCTTCTTCCTTGGAGCTATGCCCTTTCAATATGTCTTCTCTACATGGAGATTCTAAGAAATGGCTCATATCGAGTATTGATTGTTCTAATGAACTCAATTTTTTTAAACATGCATCTCATATAACATTATTGCAATTGAATATCCATGTTAACAAAAAGGAGTACAAGTCTATAATCTAGGAAGTGAATATATAATCCCCTGTCCATATACATGAAGAGTGCCAAAACATCAGCATTAACCCCAATTGTTGGTGTTCATAGGGTGTTTTGGCATATCTAGATGCTAACATTTTGTTACAAACATTAGGTTACAATGATTTTGTTACAAACATTTTGTTACAGTCTGACTCAATGGCTGGATGCTGGTTCACCAAGGAACAAGACCATGCCAACTCTTGAATTTTCTCAGCACAATGACACTTCCTTGCGGGCATTTCCAAAAGGCCCCTGAGCCTTGTGAATTCAACACTTAGCCAAATTTCTGAATATGCAAAACAATATTTTTCCTACTTTAGCAGATTGATTTGTTGCCCATGTGACCATCATAAGGAAAATTTAAAGCATGGGTGGATAAACACTTCAACAAGGAACATATATACATCACCCTATGAATTTTATTATCACAAGGACACCTCCTTACGGGCATTTCCAAATGTCCTTTTAATACTGCTAATTCAACACTTAGACAAAAATTGTCAAACCCTAGGGTAACATGATATTTTATTTTCATCAATTTTGAAGTGTGAGACACCCAATGGATAGAGGCAAACAAGGTGACTTAATATAAACCAATTTCACCTCTTGAAGCCTCTTTCTCTCTCCTCGGTGGGCATTTTACTGGAGTAGTGCAAATCAAGCTAAGAGGCACTTTTGGCAGATTGATATCTTCCTCCTCAGAGACTCTTTGGACAATTTGAGACCATGGTTGGATGCACCAAACAACATTATAGATATCCATACTCTCAAAATGATTTAAGACATCACACTCAAGACATGGATGCCATTTTACTGAGGTCACTTAGGCATTTTTAGTGATTTTACACTTGGACAATTTTGCACTTTCCTAGACTTGGTCCAATCTGCTTGAAACCCTGTTTTGGCAGAT
>BSBM01000127.1:23910000-23917500 GCA_027924585.1 Larix kaempferi | reverse complement strand
TTCTCATCATCATCATCGTCATCATCATCATCATCATCTTCATGATGATAATGATGATGATGATGATGATAAGGAAGATGATGATGATGACGATCATGTTATTGTTGTTGTTGATGATGATGATGATGATGATGATGATGGAGATGAAGATGATGATGACGATGATGATGATGATCAAGATGATGATGATGATGATGATAACGAAGATGTTGATGATGATAAGGAAGATGATGAGACGAAATTTCATTACGAAAGGTTGAAGAAATAAAATGATTATGATAGTTTGAAACATTGGGGACATCAATGGAATTGGCTATGGAATGATCCATCCTAAGGCTATCTTTATTGGAACATTTAGTTGGATATTGATTTTTTGGACGAAACTAATCATCTAAATTTTAAGTAAGATGTTGATTTCATTACCACTCTATTCATAAATGTGATTCTTTTGAATGTATGAAGAATGCCATTTATATTCATATTGATTGTTGTTGGTCATATTAATCATAAACAATTTTAAGTTATACTCTAGAACCATAAAATAATTTATGCATATAACATATTATATACTTACTTTTTCCAATTAGTTTTGGTTTCCTTAATAATTCATGAAGACACTAAGAATATAGAGAGGTATTTAAGTTGTATAAATAATTTTATAATTGGTAATGTAAAAACTTTGTGAATTAAGCAAATTGGTTACCTGGAAATACACTCAAGCAAAGCATTAATTTGTTGTTGAAATACTCTTTGTGGGAATAATTTGTGAGCCTAAAATTCAGTACGTAGGAATAATTTGGGAGCCTAAAATATAGTCTGCGTGCATCACCTCACCTCCTCTTCGAACCTATATAACCATGGCCGAACTTCAAATAGGGTAGTCCTCTACCACGAGCGTAGTTGAAACGCGGGCATCCTTGTCCGCAGCCCCAATTGAAACACAGTCGTCTACAGATGATAGGATAACAGTAGAAAAAATTCCTGGAGTATTCTGATGAATGGAGAGATGCAAAGATGTTGCCACCAGGTATGGAAACTATCCTGAGGAAAGCATAAGTTTTCGAATTTTTGTTTGGAATGTTCAGTTATGTTGATGAGGAGATAGATGAGGCTATTTCGAAATATGATGTTGGGAATACATAACTCATAATTTTTGGGAAGCGGGTATACCTCGACCCTGATTTGGTTTCCCAAGCTACAAATATTCCACGTAGAGGGGGGGTAGTTTTAAGCTAAAGAAAAACCACCAAACAGGAAAAGAACCAGATGGCCAGTAAAATTTGTGGTCGAGAAGTAAATGTTCCAAGGAATGGTTTAAAAATGCAAGATGTCCCTCTTGGAATATACAAAACATTGATTCAGATTGTCCTTAGGACAATTCTGAATCATCACAGGCATGACATTTTGGGTGAATGTATGAGGGTAGTGATACATTGGGTGGAAGATATACCTGTAGATATTCCTTATCTATTGGCTAAGAAAGTCCACTCTGCCCTACAAGAGAGCCAATTAAGGAAGGTTAAATTTAGTTTCTCGAGCACACTTCAAACAATTATTGATTTATGTCGACCCCATGCTACTGAAACAGAGATTGGTGATATCAACCAACATGAAAATATATCTTTGCCAAAACCACATGTTCATAAAACATACATTAGGAAATGTAATAGCAGGGAACATAATGAGGAATTGCTAGTATAGTCTCCCTAGCAGAACGAGGAATTAGTACAATCTCCCAAGCACCATGGGGAATTACCATTACACCCTCCTGAACAGAATGAGGATTTGCCAGTACAAAGTCCTGAGCACCATGGCGAATTACGAGTACAATATCATGATTTTGTCACAAATGATGTAGTTCGTGTTGCCACAACTTTGAAAGAGTTATAGGGACATGTAGATAGAGGTCATTGGGAGGAGGTGACAGGAAATGGAATGGAACAAACTATTGCTCACTTTTCCATTCCTCAATATTTTCTTGATAGAATTCCTCCTAAACAGTTGGCAATTGAGTATGATTGTTCTTCCAAATCAAAATCAAGGGATTCCACTATGCATTTAGACATTGCATCATATAAGTTTGATAGTAGGTACATGTTCATCCTATATGATAAAATGGAGCATTTCAAGGAACAAGCTTCCTATATATGCAATTGGGCAGAAGAGTGCTTGAGAAAAGATGATAATATTTTAGAATGCCTCAAACAAATAGCAGTGTTGCAGAAGACATTTGTGGATAATCAATTCATAGCAGACATAATTATAAAAGGGAAAGAAGAAATGGTTAAATTATTATCCAAAGAAGTAGAAAAAATCATTGATGATGCTGAAAATAAAATTGAGTCAATGAGGGTTGTGTATAAAGAGGCTTTGGAAAAAGCTAATGCTGAAGCGAGTGAACTCAAAGAAGAGTTGAAAAAAGACTACATGTTCTCAATGTACCAACAATGAGGACAGAAATGGGTCCTTTATAGGTAATGGAGAAGAAAATTAAAGAATATGAACATGTAGTACAAGAATATCAGTTGAAGTTGAAAGAGTGGGAGGGAAGCCATGGAAAAAAAGTTGGAGAATTAGAATCAACAATTTACGATTTGAGAAAAACCATTTCTAAGCAAGCTGATAAGCTGAAGGGCACAAGGTTAGCAAGGATCTCTGAATCTTTAAAACTTAAAAACCAAAGTAGAGGAAAACAAAATTCCAATCAAGAAGGTGGTGAGTGTGAAGGTAATGGTACCAAAGGAGACGAGGGTAAGGGTAGAAGGAAAAAAAAACCTATAGGTACAATGTCCTTAGAAGACCGAGAGAAGTCCTTAACAAATTGAGAGAAGATGCTATAAGAATGCTTCTCAACGAGCATTGCACTAGGTGATTTGTTTGGTTCATCACCATTACATAAAGAAATGAAAGAGAAGATGGTTGGGAAAGATGCAAAAATAAGGGAGCTAGAATCAAAACTCTTAGACAGTAGAAAAGTTCAGCATTTGGGATGTGATATTGAAATTCAAAAACTTAAATACACAATTGCTGATTTGGAGAAGGAATTAAAAGGGCCAGTTGCTGCGATGATTGCAATTCCTGTCCTTCCCAACAAGACAGAGTCGAGGGAAAAGGAGCACGAGAAAGAAATACAGAATCTGAAATGTGAATTGAATGAAGTGAAAGATCAGTTGAAACATACCAGACAACAATTGGAGGTCAAGGAAAAACAAGAATCAACAAAGTATAAGAAAAATGTGGAAATGTTGAACAAACTGATGGAGGAAAAAAATGTTTTGCTTGGAAATTTAATTTTGTTTTCACAGAGAGTTAAAGAGCTTGAAAAAAAATTGCAAAAAGTGCCTTGTCCAACTCCAGAACAATTATAGTCTTCTACGAAAGGCAAGAAAGACCATTCATATTTGTCTTCTGTTCAAGGGGAGGGACTACAGGCATATTAGAAACATGCTAGACATGTATAAATCAATATATATATGTATTTATCGACAGTTAATGAAAACAAAAATTTTGTATGATGGAATTTTGTATTTATCAGCATATAATGGAAAATGCTTTAATTAGTTGTCTTACTTTTTATGTCCAGGAGCTAGTGGTTCTACAGTCAATGCTTATGAAGTATGGTATTCATGTTTATTTAGTGCTCATTCGTATGGTATTCATGTTTATGAAGTCCTCATTTTTTATTGAGATCTTCTTAATGTCCAATAGTTAGTGGTTCTATAGTCAATGCTTTGGTTTATACTTTATTGTGATGTGAGGCATGATTCTCAAGAATTTCATAGTGACATTTTTGCACCCATGACCACTTTTTTCTTTGAGCTAAGTGCTTCCTCAACTTCTTTGATGGAGTTTATATGCATAGGTCCATAGAATTTGTCCATATAATTTCCTCACCTTCATTATGAATGTTTTTTTCTTCACCACTTTGCATACAATGTTGCGTTATGATCATTTTGGACTTTTCAACAAAATAGGTCTCTTAAGACATTAAGGCCATAAATATCACGAAAATATCAACAAAATAGGCCTCTTAATATATTAAGACCATATGAATGCCATTTAATTATGAATGTTATGTTCTTCACCACTTTGCATACAATGACGATGGATAAAACTGTTTGTCATGAATGAAATGATACCACCATTCAAACTAGATAATATGATGAAATAACAACTTTATTGGGCATAAATGACCTGTCTCTTCAAATCTATGTTCTTTTTAACATTTAATTAATAATTTTGTTTATTACTTAATTGTTAATTAATTTAATTAATTAAACTTCTTTGGTCATCGGCGGGATTCTTCCATCTCAGGCCTGTGGGCTTCTTCATCTGCGGGCTAGCCTTTATTTTAGCCAACGGGCTTCTCCTCTTTCACCTGCAGGAATACTCCAAACTTTTGTGAGCTAGCCTTTATTTTGAATTGTGATGGGTTTGCTTCTAGTGCTTACCTTCTAGGAACACTTGCAGCAGGTGTATTTGGATGTGGTTCTGTCATCCACCTTGTACTTCCCTCTCAACTCCTTCATCATATTCTTGAGATAATGTAACTCCCCCTACATCTGATTTATCTATGCTTCCATCCCAATATTCTTCTTACTTGAACTCGATATCTCTGCTGATAATGCATTTCTTAGTGATGTGATTATAAAGTCTATATTCCTTAGACTCATCACTGTATCCAATAAGGATACACTTCTCACTTATGTCATCCATATTCCTCCTTATCTTTTTAGGTACATGTGTACAAGCCACACACCCAAAAATTCTTAAATGAGAAACACTACAGCTCCTACCACTCCAAGTTTCACAAGGAACTCTATCCTTAATGTTTTTCGTTGGAATTTGTTCAAAATATATAATGAACAAGCCACAACTTCTCCCCAATATTCATCTGACATATGCTTCTCCTTCATCATACTTTGAGCCATATTCATAATGGTTTGATTCTTCCTTTTGGCCACTCGATTTTGTTGTGGAGTATAGCTTGTTGTATACTATCTCTTGATTCCATGATACTGAAAAAATCCATGAAACCATTTGATTTAAATTCTCCTCCTTTATTTGATCTCAAAACCTTAATATATTTTCCACTTTCCTTTTCAACCATGGCTTTAAATATCTTAAATATGCCAAAATATTTAGATTTATGTTTTAGAAAATAAACCCAAGTCTTTTGATTGTAATCATCTATAAAAGTCAATAAATAAAGATTTCCAGCCAATGTTGGTGGTTTCATTGGTCCACACAAGTATGTGTGCATGATTTCCAAGGGAACTTTGGTTATGTATTGTAATGCTCCCATTTTGACCCCTAGATCATATTGGCTTGATAATGTAAATATTGTAAAAATGTAATGTATGATTCATAGTCTGGAGATCAAGATTAGGTTAGATTCAAAATTACAACTTAAAGTTCTAACCTACTACGTATCAAATTAAATGTATCAACTTAATCACAATACCCATTACTATATTTCAAATGCTAAATGTCTTGATACCAACAAAATTCATCAATCAGTACCTGCACCCATCTTTAATGTCTCAACATTGTTTAATATTTTTATTTAAGTATGTATGTGTGTATAATTTTTCAACTATACCATCAATTAATTATATTTGACAATTAAATATGGAAAAGGAGTAATCATCCGTCAAATTACCCATACTCCCTCAGTTGACTCTTTACAAATTTAAAATTGGGGGTAGATATCAACTGGAACAAAATCTATCTCACATCACGACAAGGTTCAATTGAGTTTTTAAATGCCGCTATACCCATCTCACATGCATGAAAAAGTTAATTTGTCTGATTATAGTTTTAAAACTGAGAGTAGAACGATCGACGGTCACAAAACCCCTCGCTAGACATTTGTCGAACATCTAAAGTGAGAAGTGTTTGGATTTTTTTTAAAACTAGCAATTGCACCTCAGGGCACAAATGAAAACGAATGGGAGGGGAGGGAGCAAGCACCACCGTGGTGTGGGGCATGGAGCAATACAAGTATATAGGGTGGGTAGGGGAGGTAGAAGGTGGAGACATTAAGGGGGTAGATGCGTGAGTCACAAGGGAGGACAAAACAACATGTGTGTCCGGTGAGATAGTAGGTACCGGAGAGGGGGGGAGTGGATGACAAACAAGGGGAATGGTAACAGAAAATCCATCAAGATTCAAAGAGTTGAGAGACGATTCAACATTATAGTAAAGAGAGTAAAATTTTTCTTGCGTACCCAAAGTGGGAAGGGTGACATAGGGCACAGAGTGAGCCCGCTGTGTTGCAAAAGCCCCGACCAAGGGGTCCTCAACGTGCAGTGGGTTTTTAGCCCTTTCTTCCAAAGTCTCCTGACGACCCACAATTACGTGTGCACCAAATGAAAAACCCGAGTTTGTAGCCATCATGCTAGCTTTGGTTAGACCAACCCCTGCCTCTGGATCTGATCCATCCAATCGTTTGCGTGTGATGTCCGATTTCATATGAAAAGGAAGCTTATAATGTTTTGCAAGATGCCCACAGCTATGGCACCGGTGGCAGCGGAAAGGGATACCTTCATAATCAAGTTTTTGTATACGTAGAGCCTGTCCCTAGGTGAAAGTGAGTTCAGCATGTAACCCTTCTCGAACATTGATGGAGACCAAAATGCACGCAACTGTGAATTTCTGAGTTTGCAAAAAAGACATGTTTGCATCAATGAAAACACCCAGGGCATTTCCAATGTCTCGAAAAGAATTTAGGTTCCAGAATTCCCATGGTAATCCTGGAAGGTGGACCCATATGGGGATTACATCAAAATTCTCAGTATCAACATCAAAGATTGGAGACCAGCATTTGAAGAGTATAGGCGTGTTTCCCATGTTCCAATTTGATTTGAGAACCCGTACCACATCCTCGCGGGAGTTGAAATTGAAGATGAACCAGCCCCGAGAGAGGACCATGACAGTAGGTTTGTAGTCGAACAAATGTGACCAATTTGTGGAAACCCATCGATCCAGAAAGTAGGAGGTTGGGTACTTACCCCGAGCCCGTCCCATGAGCGTCGTCTCAGCCATAGTGAGTGAGTTGGCTATAGAAACGTCCTGACCACAAATGAGGTTGATATTGTTTCGAGCATTTTTCAGAAGATTCCCTTGATGTTTCTTCACAGGTGAGATGTCACTAGGGATCAGAGGTGAAGTTTGGGTGCCCTGAACCACAGTGCAAATAGGAGGGTTTGAAAAACCTTGAGTCGTCGGTGAGTGTAAAAGAGAGGCAATGAAATCCTCAGAGTTAAAAGATAGTGAGACCTCAGTAGGTGGAGTGGAGGACGGAGATGAGGGAAGATCACAAAAAGGCCAGTCGGTTGGAGGTATATCCATGAGGAAGGATGGTTCCAACGTCCATTCTTCAATAGAAAGTTCAGAATGTATAATGGTGGATTCCGTAGGGAAAGTATCACCCAGATGATAATGCTTAGGGAGGTCAAAGAGGGAAAAAGGGGCGCCCCCAAGATTCGGTGGTATCGA
>BSBM01000127.1:23897500-23902500 GCA_027924585.1 Larix kaempferi | reverse complement strand
TCTTCTTAAAGCCATTTCCATTTTTTAATTATGATGATAAAGGTAAAAGGAAAAAATGGTTAGTTGATAGGTCCTATCCAAGATGCTAAGTTTACTTTCTAGAGATATATCTCCACCATCATCATGATTGTCATCATCATCATCATCATCATCATCATCATCATCATCATCATCATCATCATCACCATAAACATCTTCATCATGATCATCCTCACCCTCATCCTCATCATCATCATCCTCATCATCCTCATCATCTTCATCATCATCTTCATCATCATCATCATCATCATCCTAGTCATCATCATCATCATCATCGTCGTCGTCGTCGTCGTCCTCATCCTCATCCTCATCCTCATCATCATCATCATCATCATCATTGTTGTCGTCGTCACCACCACCACCACCACGATCATCATCATCTTCATCATCTTCATCTTCATCTTCATCATCATCATCATCATCATCATCATCATCATCATCATCATCATCATCATCATCATCTCCCTCTTCCTAATCAACATCTTCATCATTGTCATCATCATCATCTTCATCATCGCCATCATCATCATATTCATCATGATCATCATCTTCATCACCACCACCACCACCATCATCATCATCTTCATCATCATCAACAACATCTTCATCATCATCATCATCATAATCACCCTCATCATCCTCACCCTCATCCTCATCCTCATCACCATCATCATCATCCTCATCATCTTCATCATCATCATCATTTTCGTCATCATCATCATCATCCTAGTCATCATCATCATACTCCTCATCATCATCATCCTCCTCCTCATCATCCTCATCATCATCGTCCTCATCCTCATCCTCATCCTCATCCACATCCTCATCCTTATCCTCATCCTCATCATCACCATTGTTGTCGTCGTCGTTATCACCACCACCACCACCACCACCACCACCACCACCACCATCATCATCATCATCATCATCATCATCATATCCCTCTTCCTAATCAACATATTCATCATCATCATCATCATTATCTTCATCATCGTCATTCTATGGCTCGTTCCATCTCGCATCCCAAAGGCCTTCAAGGACACCTGTTGGATACCTACCAGGGGCATAAAATTCCAACCGTGCAACAAAAATGGGTTCCGGGAAGTCCTGCAAGTGTGTCTAGGAAGGTTCCAGCTGGGAATGCTAGCCATAAGTCCCCGGTCGAATATTTTGCAAATCGACCCCCATGTGCAAAAATTGCGCACTCCCTTACTGAGCAAAACCCTACTTTCCAAAATTGACCTAAAAGATGACACATGGTCCATGGGAATAGAGGAGAGGGGCACCCCTAGAACTATCCTGATGTACTGAATCCAACAGAGTCGACGGTTTTTCAATCTGAGCCATGGTTGTCATTCTATGGCTCGTTCCAATTCGCATCCCAAAAACCTTCAAGGACACCAGTTGGATACCTACCAGGGCCATAGAATTCCAATCGTACAACAAAACTGGGTTACGGGAAGTCTTGCAAGTGTGTCTAGGAAGGTTCCAGCTGGGAACGCTATCCATAAGTCCTCGGTTGATGATTTTTCAAATTTTACCCCCATGTGAAAAAATTGCACACTCCCTTACTGAGCAAAACCCTAGTTTCCAAAATGGACCTACAAGTGATGACGTGGCATGTATGATGATGTGGCATATGTGATGAAGCTAGAAAGACACATGATGGTGTTCTAGTGCAATCATTAAGTCAATGTTGCAATCTAACATCATTCTTGAAAAGTTTGGCAAGTTTGTGAAACTTTGGAAATTGACAAAGTATGGAAAAAGTAGTAAAACATGCTCTAAGATAATGCCCACCATAATTCATGGTTTGAGAAAAATGCACGCGCCATCATATCATGCTATAGCTTCTTGAAGTGGCTATCTATTCATGGTCTCAGTTCTCCATAAGCATGTCTGAGGAGAAATTTATAAGTATGCCAAAATAGGGTTTCAGGATAAACTTTGGAGAAGTTCTTGAAAATGGCAAAGTGTTGGAAAACTAGTCTAGGTGGGCTTGGGAAAATGCCCTCCATAATTCATGGTTTGAGAAAAATGCATGCACCATCATATCAATATATAGCTTGTTGAAGTGGCTATCTAACCATGGTCTCATTTTCCCATAATCATGTCTGAGGAAGAAGTTATAAGTCTTCCAAAACAGGGTTTCATGATTTTTTGCACCAGAGGGAGTAAGACCTCCTAAGCGGCCTCAGTAAAATGCCCGCCATAATTCATGGGTTAAGGAAAATGCCCGCCCCTTCCTATTAGATGTATCTTTTTGAATCGGATATCTAACCATGGTCTCATTTCTTCAAAAGAGTGCTTTATGACAAAGTTATAGGTCTGCCAAAATAGGGGTTCAGAATAAACTTTGGAGAAATTATGAAAAATGGCTGTGTTGGAAAATTGGTCCAAGTTGCCTTGGGGAAATGCCTGCCGTACATCATAGGAGAATGATAAAAAATATATGGAAGCACCAGGCTGAAGCTTGTTGATCTGTCTACCTTAACATGGTCTCAGTTTTCTTGAGAGTGTCTGAGGGGGAAATTATAAGTCTGCCGAAACAAGGTTTCAGGCTATTTTGCACCAGAGGGAGTAAAATGGCCTAAGTGGCCTCAATAAAATGACCACCATAATTCATGGGTTAAGGAAAATTCCTGCCCCTTCCTGTCAGGCTATAGCTTGCTAAATAGGCTATCTAACCTGTAGCTTGCTGAATAGGTTATCTAACCATGGCCTCATTTCATCAAAAGAGTGATTTATGACAAATTTATAGGTCTTCCAAAATAAGGATTCAAAATAAACTTTGGAGAAATTCTAAAAAATGGCTAAGTGTTGAAAAATTGGTCCAAGTTTCCTTGGGGAAATGCCTGCCGTACATCATAGGAGAATGATAAAAAATATATGGAAGCACCAGGATGAAGCTTGTTGATCTGTCTAACTTAACATGGTCTCAGTTTGTCTTAAGAGTGTATGAGGAGGAAGTTATAAGTCTGCCAAAACAAGGTTTCAGGTTGTTTTGCACCAGAGGGAGTAAAAATGCCTAAGTGCCCTCAGTAAAATGCCCTCCATAATTCATGGGTTAAGGAAAATGCCCGCCCCTTCCTTTCAGGCTGTATCTTGTTGAATAGGATATCTAACCATGGTCTCATTTCTTAAAAAGAGTGCTTTATGACAAAATTATAGGTCTGCCGAAACAGGGTTTCAGAATAAACTTTGGAGAAATTCTGAAAAATGGCTGTGTTGGAAAATTGGTCCAAGTTTCCTTGGGGAAATGCCCACCGTACATCATAGGAGAATGATAAAAAATATCTGGAAGCACCAGGATGAAGCTTGTTGATCTGTATACCTGAACATGGTCTCAGTTTGTCTTTGAGAGTACCTGAGTCTACCAAAACATGGTTTCAGGCTATTTTGCACCAGAGGGAGTAAATCTGCCTAAGTGGCCTCAGTAAGATTCCCTCCATAATTCATGGGTTAAGGAAAATTCCCTCCCCTTCCTATCAGGATTTAGCTTGTTGAATATTCTATCTAACCATGGTCTCATTTCTTCAAAAGAGTGCTTTATGACAAAGTTATAGGTCTTCCAAAACAGGGGTTCAAAATAAACTTTGGAGAAATTCTGAAAAATGGCTAAGTGTTGGAAAATTGGTCCAAGTTTCCTTGGGGAAATGCCTGCCGTACATCATCAGAGAATGATAAAAAATATTTGGAAGCACCAGGATGAATCTTGTTTATCTGTCTACCTGAACATGGTCTCAGTTTGTCTTGAGAGTGTCTGAGGAGGAAGTTATAAGTCTTCCAAAACAAGGTTTCATGTTGTTTTGCACCAGAGGGATTAAAATTGCCTAAGTGGCCTCAGTAAAATCCCCACCATAATTCATGCGTTAAAGAAAATTCCCGCCTCATATGGTCAGGTTGTAGCTTATTGATTTGTCTACCTGACCATGGTCTCATTTTGTATTGAGAGTGTCCGAGGAGGAAGTTATAGGTCTTCCAAAACAAGGTTTTAGGAAGTTTTGCACCAAGTTCAGTAAAATGCCCACCTAGGGAAAATGAAGATGAGTCTGAGAGTTAAATAAGCTTAGGTGTGCTCAATGATGTGTACTACATCATCTAGTGGCATTGGTCCAGTATTTTGGTGAAATAAAAAATCCACATTAGAAATTGCACAAATTGTCTAAGTATAAAATTATTGGTAAAACTGCCTAAGTGACCTTTGTAAAATGCCCGCCATTTTCCTAGTCTAGTCTTGAATGTGCACTACTTCCAATAGGTGTCCAAGTGTCTACTACAATTACATATAAATTATAATCAAGGCATTACCACAAAACCATGTGAGTATCTCTCTTTAAGAATTTGAATCTTATAAAGTTGAGATAACATGTTTTGAATTATTTTCATAGAGTATGTCATTAAGGCATGACCAATATCCCATTAGTATTATTTAGTATGCAAATTTATTATGATATTGAGTAGTCCACTTAGCACTCATTGCATCGAGTGAGTTGCAAAAGCTTTATCTCAACAATAAATTTACAAATAACTTCTCTAAATCATCGTAATATTTCTCAAACCTTCATACTCCAAAGTTTTACGTGTGGACAACATTTTCATTTTGAAAATTCCATGCTCACTACTTTCAAAGCGTTCCCTCTTTAATGTTTAGTCTTCCTCCTCAACATGTGTTTCTCAAAAATCATCTTAACCTAGAGAAACATGATCTCCACATTTTTTTACTAAGCAACGTACCTCAAGCTATATAAAATTTATCTTCTTCCTTGGAGCTATGCCCTTTCAATGTGTCTTCTCTACATGGAGATTCTAAGAAATGGCTCATATTGAATATTGATTGTTCTAATGAACTCAATTTTTTTAAACATGCATCTCATATAACATTATTGCAATCGAATATCCATGTTAACAAAAAGGAGTACAAGTCTATAATCTAGGAAGTGAATATATAATACCCTATC